>RXID01022312.1:337587-377295 GCA_005019695.1 Trichopus zeylanicus subsp. travancoricus
GGCGGGCGCCGCCGCCGGGGGGAGGGGGAGGGGGAGGGGGAGGGGGCGGGGGGCGGAGAGAGGAACTCGCGCTGGTTTCGTGTCCGAGCCCAAGGGCCATGCGCACTCGCTGGTTTATCGGCACTTTATCGCCTATCTCGTGCCCTCACCGACCTGACCCGTACTTCCGCAAGATGAAGCCGGCCTTACACTGAGGTCAACACTATCGCCAATTTGATTTCGACGTCAGTATCGATTTCTGTCAGATACTGTTCACGTACATAATATTTTTTACGTAATTATTCATTATTTTTTAAAATTTTTAAACATATTATAATTTTTTAATTTGAAGTTAAAAAATAATTGAAATAAAGTTAAATTTTAGTCAAAATATGATTTTCATTTTAGACATTCGATATATGATTATACTTCTGAACCGCTGCCACGAGACCGTGCAGAACTAGTTGTTCTGGCTCATATGTCTACAAATGCTCGTCCGGATCATCCAGGTACTGAATTTGTAGTTCCACACCCAGATGTTCCAAACTCAACTGATGATAATTATGATGATTAGTTGTATTATCTTAAAATTTATAAAATTATGTATGTGTGAAGTACATTTTAATGAAAAGTTAAATGTGCTTATGCTAATTTTAACTTTTAATTATATTCATGTTATTTCTTATATTTTTTTTTAATATACTAATATATATTAAAAGTAGACAATATCAGTGACTAACTATCAAAATTAATATTAATTAACTAAAATAATATTTAATATTATGGTAATATTAAGTATAAATTCATTCCTAATTTTTCAAATTTTTCCAAATTTTTTTTTAATATTTTATCATATTTTTAATTTGAAGTCAAAGTACAGTCAAAATATAGTCAAACTCTGGTCAACACTCAATTAATATTTTTAAAAAATCTTTCGGCCGAAACCGAAACGGCCGAAACTGAAACCGAAACGGCCGAAACGGCCGAAACGTATCGGTTTCGCTGGATCCCGAAACCGAAACCGAAACCGAAACGGAAAACCTTGCAAAAAACCATTTCTTAACTCAAATCGGTACGATTCTAGTTCTTAACTTTTTAAGAATCGAAATTCAGTTTTAATTTTAAAATATGCAAAACCGATACGGTAAACTAGTTTTGCTCACCCATAATTGCAGCTCATCCAATTTGTATGACAGTAAATAATATCAGCACTTAGCATCTCATCCGATCTTAGGTATCTTTTTAGGGTAACTATAAATGTGGATTTTTTGCACAAAATAAATAGAGCCAAATCAAAGCTTATACTAGCAATTAAATAAAAATGGCACATGCACGACTAAATTTATTGTTAATACTATAATAGTATATGATGGCTAATAAGCATGAAAATGATTATTGGGAGAGTTAGAAAAAATATCAAATCAAAATAATATAGTGAGTCAAATATCAAATTATTTCAAAAATTTAAATTTATAAAATATAAATTTTTTTATTATATATATTAAATTTATCTATTAGAAGGCGACATCGTTTCCAGCTTAAACTTTCGCACAATAATAACGCACATCAACCTCATATTCTATGGAAAAAGAAAACATCATGGGCTTTGAGAATCCATTTTTATATTGTAAAGCTATATTTTAATTTGGTCTATCTATCAAGCTCTAGTTGAGACGTCCATTTCCTTTGACTTGAGCCCAACCTTACGTTGAGAGTTGAGAGGGATTAAACCATTAAAAATAACTCTAGTTTTAGTTTAAACCATTGATCATTATTTTACATGTTATGTGATTAAACCATTAAAAATAATTCTACTTGCGTAATACATTTACATCTTATGTGATCATTCTTTTTTGCTTTCTTCCCAATTTTTAAGTTTTGCATTTTTTTCTAGAAATCAACTCATAATTTTTGAGATAATATTACTCATAAATATCAATCAATAATTTATTTTAAATTAAATATTAAATTATCTCAAAAATCTAAATTAATGAAATAAGAATTTTTTTATTATATATATAAAGTTTTATTTATTTAATTATTCAATATAAGATTAATTTATAATTCCTAATACTAACAGGATAAGATATACGAGCAACGGATTTTGAATCATGGTAGCATATATCCCCTTACATCATCTCCACGCAAATGAGCCTAACATGGTTCTCAAATTATTGGAGGTCCCTATTAGTTCTTTTGAGCTATATGACACTGTTTGTTATGAGATCACGATCAGGATCAATATTTTTCATAATTATTTTTTTATTTTGTAAAATAAATATTATTTATTTTATATTGTTATTAAATTAAATCATTAAAAAAAATTATATAATTTTTCAAACTTTAAATTATTATAAAATTAATTTTAATAAAAAAATATTAATTTATAAAAATCATCCACTAATTTTTGATATTGATTTGATGATATCCAACCGAATAGTGCCTTCCCGTGGTCGGTGCAAGCGTGTAATGAGTAACAGCCACCAGTGTCGCAATAATATCAGTTCCTGCCACTGTACACAATCATCTTGTCCTCCACCGTATAAACACCACTATATAAACAAACAGTATCAGCATCATTCTGTGCCCATGATAGTAAACAGGATACAATACAAATAAATACAGAGAGAGAGAGGGATGAAGAGGAGTGGTGAGGAGAGCAAGATGGAGAGGAAGGCAGTGGAGAAGAACAGGAGAATGCACATGAAGGGTTTGTGCTTCAAGCTCTCTTCTCTCATCCCCAAACAACACATCTGCAAGGTATTTTTACTTCTTTTGGATTCTTTTTTCTTCATCTTTTAGATTGGGATTTAGAACTGTGCAGATTTTTCTGCTTTTCAGCAATCTTGCATTGTTTGTTAACTGACAAAGAAAACTGAAAGAAAAAGGTTTTCTGATAAAGAAAAAGAAAAACAGAACAAAACTACTTGCGTTACCGATTTATTTAGCTTTTTCTTGTATTTATTGTTTGTTTTTTAATTTCAGATTGGTATTTAGAATTGTGAGATTTTGTTCTTTTTGGAAGTGAGTAATGTACTGTTTCAGTTTCTTGTGAGAAGCAAATTTTTTTTATTTTTTTTTGAGAATGATCAATTTCTTCTGTTTTTAAACAATCTTCCACTTTTATTAACTGGCTGAGAAAACTGAGAAAAAAAAAATTTCAGAGGTTTACAGTAATAAACAGCCCTAATAACTTCTACTTACAAAAAAAAAAAAAACTTACTTTTCTTATTTATTGTTTTTCATTTCAGGAAGTCTTGACACAGGCAGACCAACTGGATCAGGCAGTAAGTTACATAAAATGGCTAAAGGAGAGGATAGAGAAGCTGAAGCAGAAGAAAATGGCAATGGCCATTGAGGAGATTGACACGGCCCTCAATGGAGCGATGCTGCTGCTAGGGTTGGGGTTGCCAGTGATTGAGGTCAGGCACCTAGGCCCTGTTCTGGAGATGGTCCTCATAACTGGGCTCAACAAGCAGTTCATGTTCCATGAGCTCATTGCTGTTCTTGTGGAAGAAGGTGCTGAAGTCCTCAGTGCCAACTTTTCCGTTGTGGGTGACAAGATCTTCCACACCATCCAATCCCAAGTAAGAACAAACAATTAAAAGACGATATTGATTCCACTCCGCTTATTTCGATGGTTTGACAATATAATTATGTGATTATTCCGCAGGCTATTAGTGGAAGAATTGGGCTAGCGGCTCCAAGAGTATCAGAGAGACTGAGAGAACTGGTTGGATGCCATGTCTCCTGAGGGAAGTGGACTTCAGAAGCTTTGAAACTGCACTTCCTTGGTTGGAGCTTGGAAGTGCACTTAGCATATGCATTTGCTGTTGGTTTGAGAACAAGATGCCACCGCTGAGAATTCTATTAGTATTAATCTTATATTTGGATGGCATTTAATAGTTTCGTGAGGCAAATGAGTATTGTTTTCTAGTTTTGATCTGTATATTAGGGTCAGAAAATTAAACCATGGTTTTGTTAGCTAATGAGATGGTAATGCTTCATTCCCTGCTTCTTAGTTTCTATATGCAATTTGGTTAAATTCTAGATCGAGAATTGGAAAAATTGATTAAATTAGTAAATTTTGATATTTAAATGTACTTTTTTGAAGTAAACTTAAGAAATTATCAATTTTGATAATTCTGTTGTTTAAATTGTAAATAAAAATAAACTTCTTCCGTTAATTCTTGAAATTTCTATATTTTGTTGTAATTAGAATTGAGAATATGATCTCCAAATTTTAAATGAGTGACATTATCCTTTATTTGATTTTATTCATATTTATTTTTTCAAAAAAAACATATAAATATTTAATTAGTAAACCAATAAAACATATCTTTATGGTTAAAAATATATTTACAACATTTGACAAGGTTAAAAAAAATAGAACATTTTTTTAACAAATTTTTATGCAATCAATACAATATATTTTAAATTAGGAGTAGATAATTTAAAGGTATTAAGATTTGCAAAAAATGTGCAAAAAATTAAAGAGTAGATGAAAAATTTATTCATATGATTTTAGATACAGAAAAGGTAGTTTATTTTTTTGAAATAATGTTAATGATTGAAAGGATAATAATTATATATATAGTAACAATAAAAAATATACAATTATTTATGAAATTAAAAAAATATTGTATACAATAACTTAACTAATACCTATATTTTGTTACAAATATTAAAATTAGAATATATAAAATATTTAATATTCTTATTAACCTATAAAAATATGAAATTTATACATAATAATATAGAAATAATCTCTACAAAAAAAAGGGAATGGGAATTATAGCCATCGGAAGGAAAGTAATGAAATTATCGATTTCAGTAATTTCGAATCTCATTGGACTGTCCAAAACGCCGGAATTCACCTAATTTGAGCCATTTGGAATCCAACCAACAACCCCATTTGTGCATGCCTACTTCAGTTTCTTCTCTTTTTTCACATTTTTAATCGCATTCCATGGTCGTCCTAAATGAAATAAAATAAAATAAAATAAAATACAATAGAAATAAACTGAGGCGGATTCGGATTGAGTTCCGGATTAACCAAATCTGGCTACGTTGCAAGCAGAAGTCCCAAATTTTACCCAGCAAAAGTCGGGTCCGGATTCTTAAACCATAATCCGCTATCCACTCCAAACAAACCGGATCCGAACCCGAACCGGCGCTGGAATCCGATCCGAGTTCCTCTATTTTCTAAATCCGAGAAATAAACTCGGTCGAGCCCCAGACCGCCCTGGTCTCCTCCCCTCCGCTGTTGTGCTTCCGCATCATCTTCCCACCGTCGAAGATAGAACTCTAGGGCTCCCCGATGGCGCTTGCCAGCCGCCTCCGCTATGCTCTCTCTTTGGTATCCAGGGCCGATTCCGTCGTCAGCCATGGATCCCTCGGCAACCAGGTATAATGGGAGCAATCCCTGAAATACTAATTTTTTTTTGGAGTTTTGTGTTCGATAGTCTCGAGTCTTTTTTCATTTTTTTTGATGGAAAGTTTGACTTTTTAACGGAATACACGATCATTATGTGTTGTCAATTGGATCTGGTTGTATAAATTGTGTTGGTGTATTTGATCCTGAGATAAGGATGATCCGACTGTTTGTTTGTTTTTTTTTTTTTTTTTTGATTGCAGAGTTTGAGGAACTTCGCGGCGCAGGCTGAGGCGAGCAATACCAATGTTAAGGTAAGCGGATTTATTGAAACGATAGATTCGATATGTTTGTTCTTTTATTTTTTCTTTTTCAATCTGTATTTTCGTTTGATGTTGTTCTATGTCCATTGCGAGAGTATCAGGATTTTTTTGTCTAACACGTTTTTTGTTAGAATGCTTCCATCTTTTGGAGTTTCATTTGGATTTTGGTGTTTAAAATTGTTATTTGGTAATGTGTCAACGTTTGTTTGTTTTCAAGTTCCTAATTGTGGTTACAAGCCGCCCCTTTACATTGTACCTGGATAAAGTTACAAACAGTTCGATTCAGACAATTTCATATAAATCTCAGCCATACGATTTGGGAAGTATAGATGGGAATGTCAAAGTGGTTAGTGAGTAAAACCTAGTTGTAACACTGGTGGCAGTGAGCATATTATAGAAAAGCTAAATTCTGTAGATGTTGATGATGGTGGGTGTTGCTTTTTTATTGAGTTGAGTTGGTGGTACTGCCTCCTTGGTTGAGGAGAGGCATTATATCTGAAGTTGACTGTTCAATCTGAGGGGAAAATGAGACTATAAATAGGTATCACCAGAAGGGCAATGTAACCATTTATTTATTTCTCTTCTGTTAGGATACATTCTTTGGATATGCAACCGAGGCTATACCAGATATGCTAAGACCATAAATGTTCCTTTGGTGCTCTTTTAATTTTTGAAGGCTCTTCAGAAAGCTTGATTTTGAATTATCTTATCTAGAAATTTATAGTTGTTGATTGTAGTAATCATAGTTTTAATCCTTGTGTTTCACTACAACCACAGGTGCCTTTGTCCCTTTTTGGAGGTACTGGAAATTATGCTTCTGCTCTGTTCCTCTCAGCTGCCAAAGCCAATGCTTTGGACAAGGTTGAATCTGAGATACTCGACATCATTGCGGCTTCCAAGAAGAGTCCTCTGTTTTCACAGTTCATAAAAGATTTATCAGTGCCTAAAGACACCAGAGTAAAGGCTGTCAATGAAATATTTTCTGAAGCTGGTTTCGCAGATGTTACTAAGAACTTTCTGGGTAGGTTTAACCTCATTGATGATATTCTTTTTTGAAAATTTATTTCTTCAATTTCTTTTAACTCTGTCTGAAACCATGTTTTGCATCTTTCATTTTTATCTCATTCATTCTTAAATCTTTAAGCTCTTCTTTCATTTGTGTTGCTTAACATGTGGGAAGTGGGAGAGAGAGGAGGGGAGAGGGGGGTCTTGAAAGGACAGCGTGAAGATTTTTGCAGCCAACTTATTGTAGTAGTTTAGGAGAATGAGCTTTTGCTCCTCCATAAATGTTTTTAGGAGGGGAAGAAATGGGAGAAGGTTTCAGATGTCCTGTGAACGTGCTAATAGTCTGAGTGAAGCTTATGACTTTTAGTTGGATTTAGTAATAATCAATTCCTGCTGTTCTTATAAGTTCATTGATATTATGATGGTATATTCGAAAAAGGGTTGCTATCAGTTTTGGTAATGCAGATGTATGTCTCATGTGTCTGGTTGCTATTCCTTCATCACTTCTCGTTTTTTCAAGCTTCAGTGTTCAAATTGTCCTTAACTATCACCTCTATTTTTATCACATATCTTCTTGCCTGTCATTATCTGTATTTTTTTGTATTAAGAAACCACAATTATTTTGTACTGCAAATAAGAGTCCATTGAAAACTGTCTGTTCAGTGTAAGTTGTGTATTTTTCACTTTGATTTTAGTGATTCAAAGTGGATGCTGGGTCATATTGCTAGATTTTTTTATTGATGCTTTCATCATTATCTTAATCTACATTTGAGCTTAAATCTTATGAATAACCACGTTTAATAATCATTCTTCTACTGATTTGCTTTTTTCTTATGTATGTTTTCCACAAGCTGTGTTGGCTGATAATGGGAGGCTTCAGTATATTGAGCGCATCGGAAAGAGATTTATTGATTTGACCATGGCACATAAGGGAGAAGTCAAAGTTGTTGTAACGACTGTTATTGTACGTTCTTCTATAAATTGCTATCATGAAACTCATTGAGAGCGGTTGATTCTTTTGATGTCCTTATGTAGACCTTTTACCTAAACATTCTATTTTAGAAACAAATAACTCATGTAATTTTGCAACTAGCTTTTTACAGAGCTTATTTAGGCTCTGAAGATACTCTATTCATGCATTGTTTCCTAAACATGGTGCTATTTAGTGTTAATCTTGTATCTGAGAATGCTACCTTGTTTCTTTGCTATTCATAATTTTATTTATTTATTTATTTATTCTCTCAGCCGCTTCCTGCTGAGGAGGAAAAAGAACTTAAGCAGATATTGCAAGACATTATTGGACAAGGGAAGACTGTCAAAGTTGAACAGAAGGTATTTGCTGTTGCGTTGCCTTTGTGCCATTTATCTTATATAATTATGCTAGTTCATTCTGCCCCCTTTTCCTATGACAAAATTATCTATATGCACATTCAGTGCCAAATTCCTTACCCTGTACTGTATGCAAAAAATTATTTTCCATGTTCAATAATTCAATTAACTGTTATAGGTGTCTTAGATTGAGTTTGGTTCTCGCAAAGTGTTCTTGTCTATCATCTTTGTTTTTTTTTTTTTTTTGAATGCCCCAATCACTTTGAATTCTAAGATAGGCCTTTGGTTTTGGTAAGTTAGATCCATTATGTATCACACATTTCATGAATCAAGTGTCCTAATCTGTCCATTAAATAATATAAAAATGCAAGTTCTCCAGCTACTTTGATCCTGAGTTCTTGATACACAATGTTGATTATTGTTTGAGTGTGAGCTATTTTCCTCTTTCGAAGGTGTTTTTGTCATGCATAATGTTCTCATTTGTGGCTTGTTCATGCATTTTATTTTTCGTTCTCCACAGATTGATACCAGCATTATGGGAGGATTAGTTATTGACTTTGGACAGAAGGTCTTCGACATGTCAATTAGGACTAGGGCCAAACAGATGGAGAAGTTCTTGAGGGAACCAATCCATTTCGAGAACCTCTGAATGACTTGAAGGTGTCCAAAGGAACCAGTGGCACCACCAGCTCTCCAGTTTTCTTCAGTTGCTATCTGTGACTTTGTTCCAACTCCTTCAGCTTTATGGATCTGCACCCATCAAATAAATGCTTTTGGAGGTCTTATGCCACTCCCATGGTGGTTCCTTTAAACCTTGTCCACTTTTTAACTTGTATTTTTTTTTTTTTTATCATAATTAACCTTCTAAAGTTTATTTTGCCATTATGATGGTGTGATTTTAGAATCCTGATTTTTTTGGTGTCTACTATGCTATTGTGGTTACAGGTGATTGGTTTTGTCAATTGGGTTCCTCCATGGTTTAAGCATGCCCATTTTTCCCTTGACTTTAATATTTTCAAATCTAATTTAATGACCCTTCAACTTGAATTTAGGGTTTATTTGGACTTCAGAGTTATTCTGTTCTTTGGTCAGGAAAATAATTCAAAAAAGAGGGGCAACATTGAAAAAAAAAAAAAAATCAATTAACAGCGTTAAATAGAATGTCCTGGAATGGTATTCCTGATATCTCTAATTGTTCCTAAAGCTCAGTAAGCTTTATGTGCGTATGAAGAAGCTATGTGAACGAACAAGTGAAAAGGAAACTGAAACGAAATCAGTCTAGCCTTCCCCTGGACGTGAAGATCGTAGTAAGGACTTCAGACTACAGTCTATCTTGTGTTGGTGTGACGGTTGTAGCCGCATTTTCTTCACGCGAGTTGCTGCAAGCTCATCCAGGTTGCGCTACAGTTTATTTCCGTTTGCTGCCATCGTTGCAGGTTTTTCCCTCGAAGTATCAGCCGTAACCTGCGACTATAATCGATCTCATGTTGGTGGGGATAGTTGTATCTACATTTTTTTCGTCAAGGGAGCAGCTGCAAGCTCATCCAGGTTAAGCTGTAATCTATTTTTATCAGTTACTTCCTCTATTGCCGGTTAGTAAAAGTTTCGATTGGAAAATAAAAAGTCTGAAAAATGTCTTATAAAAGAAGTATATACCAAAATATGGTTCTCGGCAGAATCAAGGCCTGGGTTTAGTAGTGATAATGTGCAATAAAGGAGTCCAGATTCTAACACAACATGCAAACTTTTTCTAAGATAAAACCCTAATCTAATCTTTCACTCATCCCTGTTGCTTCTTTCCATGTCCCTCTCCACTCACATTAACTCAACCACCACTTTTCCAACTTTCACAGACTCTCTCTTCTTCTAATCATGTCTTAGAAATACTAATCTCCGCCATAATCAACATTCATCATGCCATTTTATATAATATAACTCCTCTCTCACTCTCTTCTTCCTCTCTCTAAACTTCCTCCAACCTTTCAATGGCAACAACACCAATACCAACGACGACGACAACGACTCCAGTACCTGCTTATGGCGAACAGCTCTCGGGATCTCCCGGACACGGCTCCGGCTCCAGCGGAGCTTCTTCGCCGTCATGTCGGTTATACTCGTCGTCTTGGCACTCTCTTGCCTCGCCGGCCGCCTTTGCGCTGCCCAGGTTGCAGGCCCGGATGTCCGGTATGACTGCATGGGCTGGGTCCGGTGGCGCTGGCGTTCGTTGGCTACTGTTTCTGTCAGGGATGTGAAGACAGCGACAGCGGTGACGGAGGCGGAGATGGAGACTAAGGTGGATGAGAGCAAGCAGCTGCCCTTGCCCGAACCGTGAGGAAATTGTTTGTGAAGTGAGATTGAGTTGCTATAGCTTTTGTTTTGGCGAATGAGAAGAGTGAGTTGCTTCTGTGTTCGTTGTGAATTATCTTGTCAAATTGTTTTATTGCTGTGCAGTGTTTCCAAGGGATCAATGCAAAGTAGTCACAGTCTTTCTTCTAAAAAAAATTGTTCTACAATGTTGTTGGTGTTTCTCCTTTGATTTCCTACCGTTCAACTCGTTGAAGTTTAGGTCAGAATAGAGATATGTTTTGAGGTTTTAGGTCTTCAACAGCCAACTCGTTCTGAAGTTTTTAGGTCCAAAGAGAACCATATTTCAGTCTCTGTTTTCCACTCGTCCCTAAAATATTGAATCATCGTATTTTAAAGTGTAGATCTCATGGAACCATATTTTGATTTCCATTGTTCATTGTTTTCTGTAACACATTTGCCTCTAATTAGTTGTTCCCTCTGCTCGTCAAGTCGAGAGAATAATTTTTCAATGCAAATCCACTTTTATCTCGGACAAATTTGTCTTTCGTCGGTTTTTCCTTTGTTCTTGTATTTTATATATATAGAATTTCATTGTGACATTTTAAAGGCACAAAGGCATAAAAAAAATCTTGTGTACATTTGTAAGTATGGGTTTTTGGTAGGATATTAAGATGGAAATGTTTCTTTTTGCTTTTGTTTTTTAATGCCATGGCTTTTCAGAAAAGCAGAAAACAAATGCCTGCTTTCTTTGGAAGTCTCCAGCATATCTCCGCATGCTTGCTGGACATAAAAAGCAACTCATGGATCCCACCAAACCAAACTTAAAAAAAAAAAAATTTGTTCATATACCCCTAAAAATAATTGCAGTTCTACTTAATGTAGCTAAAAATATTATAATTGCTCTTATATCAGTCAAAGTTTTAGAAACAAGAATCCCAAAAGTCACATTATGTATAAAAAAAAAATATGGATTTGTTCTTCAACTATCAGAAAATCTTCCAATGTTACAAGAATATGTGATTTTCATTCAAGAACAAGAAGAATTGAAATCTTGAAACATTTTACCACTTAGGCTTGTCAATTTGAACAGAGTCGGATTTTACATTCAAAGATACAAACCAGAGGATTATTCGGAACCTACTACATCTCACAATTATTCCACGCCCTATTATTTCAAAAAATAAGATCTCCTATATGTGACCACAACAAATGAATACTAAAAAGTGAAAAAAATTCAAAATTTACATCCCTTCTATGTACTAGCTTCTACCCTAAGGTCCCAAGTCTTCATCACCTGTGGTATCAACAATAAACATCTCCCAACTTCTGCCACCTGAATTTGGAGCAGAGGGAGAATGTCAACTGTACAATGAACAATCAGTGAAGGCGAGGCATGGCGTGCAACAACTATAATTTATGCACCGCGTGGCGCAATTTGCTTTTAATTTGAGTGGTTCTTGCATCCCTTCGAGCAGATACTCCTACAGTCGTTGGTCTCACTGGCCTCTGCCTCACCATATTACAGTACTCAAGGTCGTCCGCCCGCCCCTCAAACCTAATCCACTGTATCATCCAGTGATACATTGGGAAAAACCGCATTTGTATGGCGGAATATGAGAAGTAAGGAATGAGTGTGGCAATCAACACAAGGAGTGTGAGGATCCAATGAGAAGGCACGGGTGCCAACCCTTCAACAATGACCATGTAAGCGGTTGTTGATATCGTCGGCGTGATTGCACCATAGACCACAAGGAATAGGTACCATAGGGCGATCCTGCCCCAGATAAGTATGTGCTGAATGAGAGTGAAGTAACTGACTGGGAGCGCCATTTGGCAGTTCACAACCCATACAACGCATGTGTACATTGTGGCCCCAAGGATATCAAGGTCGGCCACTTCGCATCCCTTGCGGAATGCCTGGTGCTGTAGTGCACTAGAGCAGAAGAAGAAGATGATAGCAATGCAGATACCATTGAGCATCCACCTAATGTTTCGGGTCCAGCTGAAGAGGACATTTTGCACGCCTTCTTGGTAGAGAAGTGGGAACTGTACGAAAATGCCAATAATTTTTATTTAGACAGCTGAAACAAAAATTTGCTCAAATGATCAACAGAGAAGACATCATTGAGATAGTCATGTTTCAAAGTAGCTAATCAAAGGTGACATTCTCATATGGGGATGATTCATGATACAGGTAATTTTGAGAACAATATGGTGCAGAACAAATAATTAATGGCATTTCAACAAGAATGATGCATTAAATCTATCAAAAGGTCAGGAAACAGCATCAGACCACATAGAACAAACTGTAAGGATATGGGTGATTATTGTACCTTCAGACAAAAGCGCACTGAAACATCCTGGTCAGAAACCCCTAAAGCAATCACAGGAAGAGACGGGAAGAAGACATTATATAATGACAAGAACCAATCGTTATATGCAGGTGTTCCGGAGAATGAGGCATATGCCTCGTACACAAACAAGGTCATTCCAAATGTGATGTTCTTGTAGAAGAAGTAGCATATGTGCAAAAGAGCAACAGAAGAAGGTGAGCACCAGAACTCATTGGGCAATATGCATCCAAAAAGTATGTGAATGCAAGGCATACCATTGAGGAAATCCTCTGGCAGCACCAATGTCCATGCACAAGCAGTAACCACTGCAGAAACCGGAATTGAGCGATAGCAATGTCACTAGACATGACAGCCTGAGATTTGGTTTGCATTTACCAGTAAGAATAGGAAGGGATGAAAAGCACAAATTTGAAATTGTTGGAAGAGAACATTATACACATTACAAATGTCTTCCTGTAACTAACCTGCATCCCTTCAGCACCGTTGATACCGATCCCTATATCTGCTACTTGAAGCATGCCAACATCATTTGCTCCATCACCAATTGCTAAGGTTACTTCGCCAGTGCCAGCTTTAACCAGTCGGGTTACCTGGGTACATTACAAGGACCTTTTTAGTTTTATTACCAAATAAATTTACCAATAAATAAACATATTATGTGACAGTCTTATGAGCCTACAAGAGCTTTTTGTTTGGGTGAAGAACGGCAGCATATGACTGATGCACAGTTAACTGCAAGCTTTAGGAACATGGCCTTGGCATTATCCTTTAAAGCATTGGCAAGTGATTTCCCAACTATTATTAGAGCAAAAGACTCTGTTCTTGATGAACTTATCAAAGCCTTCCCTTCTGTTAATTGATGAATAATACTTTGTTTTGATGCCTGAAGTATCAAAAAGCAGCCGTAAATTTACTGAAAAAAATTAAAAGTTCTGCCTATAATTTGAATAGATATTATATCTGGGAATGCTTGAAAAGTTCTTTGCATTTCCATGAGTTCACCAAAGGCTAGAGGAAAAAGGCATGGTGAAACACTGAAACTGGCCTCTAGATGTAACCAGACGGATAGAACGTAACCAACCACTCAGACTGTCCTGAATAATCTACTCAATTTGAAATATGTATACTTTTCAGGCATTGGTACAACAGGAATTTTGTTTTTATGATTTGTAAGGAAGGTCAGCTATCATAAATACGAAGACAAAAACTTGACGATCATTATTTAGGAATCTATTTATTTCACTCAAATTATTATCAATTAATAAATGCTCCAGAATTAGGGAAAGTTAATAATATGCATTGCCTTGGCAATGGCATCTTTGTTGCCCTCTTTCTCCAATGCTATAATTTCTTGTGTTTCCAAAGTGATAATTATTTGCTCCATTCCTTGCCTTAGTAGACTGCAGGCGAAGCTGTAGGATAGAAGAAATTTGAGAATAATGCAATACAAAATCCATATAAGTGTTTCTTATATACTAATATGCAAAGGCATACTTACCCAATATTGATAGCGGTCTCCATCTTATCACCAGTCAAAACCCATATTTTGATCCCTGCTTGTGCTAGTTTGTCAATGCATTCGGGGACCTAGGATTATGAAGAGATATTTTACTTTAGATGAAGAAAACCATCAGAAGGTGGTTGTATATTACCACATTATTATCTTCTACCTACCCCATTTTGCAGTTTATCTTCAACAGCCGTGGCACCAAGAAGAATCAGATCCTTCTCTATCATATCAACGTTCTCATCCCTGTCTGCACTAACTGAATTCTTTGCCTCTGAATTTTTAGTTAAAAATTACATATTCATCTTCATCAAGCTCATGATATGCAAGCACCAAGGTCCTCAGACCAGCATCAGCATACTCGTTCATGCGCTCCTTTGTCTTTTCCTCAAATTCTCTTCCACTCTTTGCTAGCCTCTCAAACATGACACTGTTTACATCACACAAGTAATGATTACTAAAAGTTAAGCATAAAAACCTTGTTTATACGTTTAAAATTGACAATGTTAGCTGTGTTTTAATTCCCATGTTTAAACGGTTGCAAAGTATACCAGCTTGCAAACCTGTCAGCTCCTTTGCTGAGCAGTAGCAATTTCCCTTCCTCATTCCTAACTATAGCAGACATCCACTTCCAGGAGCTATTGAATTCTAGGATATTTAAGAGCTTACATGACCTGTGAAAAGCCAACTATTATTGCTAATATCTGGATGAAACTCACCAAAGTTATGAGATAATGGTACTGATACAAGAATGTTTTTAATAAAACCATGGAATGAAGACAACGATATTGATACAAGAATGTTTTTGATAAAACCATGGAATGACTATTTGCAAACCTCTCAACTGTCTTTCAGGTCATAGGATTCAGCTCACTTACGGAGATGCTAGTTTGGGTCCTCTGATAAAATTCAAAGCCCAATTCTCTAGCTGCAATAACAAAGGAAGCCTCATCCGGGGACTCAACTTCATATGATATTTTCCTAGGGGTGTCAAATGGGTCTGCCGCGGTCACTGTTTCAGGGGGTGCTTGGGGATAACTTTGTTGGATTAAAATATTTCTATTATCTAATAAGGCGCTCGTGATTACTCCAAGAGTTTGAAATATTTCCATCAGCCAATAAGGCATTGGAGATAATTTTATTGATTTTATCATGTTTTCATAACTAATGAAGTGTAGGCAAGAAATTTGTAGTTTGAAATATTTTCCTATCCAATAAGGTGTAGGTGATAACTTCGTTGATTTTAAAGTATTTTCATATCCAAAAAAGTGTAGGTGATAACTTCGTAGTTTGAAATATTTTCATAGCTACTGAGGCATAGACGATAATTTTTTTGATTTAAAGTATTTTCATCGCTAATGAAGTGTAAGTAATAACTTTATTAATTTGAAGTGTTTCCATAACCGATGAGGTATAAGTGATAACTTCGTTAATTTGAAGTATTTTCCTAACCAATAAGACGTAGGTGATAAATTTGTTGATTTTGAGTATTTTTATAACTAATGAGGCATAAGTAATAACTTCGTTGATTTTAAAGCATTTTCATACCAATGAGGCATAGATGATAACTTTATTGATTTTGAAGTGTTTTTATACCCAATGAGATGTAGATGATAATTTTATTTAATTAAAGTATTTTATAGTCAATTAGGTGTTGGTGATAATTTTTTTTGGTTTTGAAGGAATGGTTAGTAGCCTTGTCTTGTGCTTATTATTTTTGGTTTGATAACCAATGACCTTTCTTGGCTTGTTGTTGATTAGAATTTAGGATATCGTTGACTTCTCTGAGCTTATTGTCGACTAACCCAATTAATTTAAAATTGACTCTTAATTTTGGTTTGATTTTAATTTAATTTAGTTCAATATTTAGAGCTCGACTTCAATTCAAGTCTGATTTGATTGATTTGATTCAATTCGATATTCAAATCTTGATTTGGATAAAATTTGATTTGATTCAGTTTAATGTTCAAAACTTGACGACTTCAATTTGAATTTGATTTGATTTAATTCGATATTTTAAATTTAAGTTAGATTAAGTTAGATTTGATTCAATTCAACATTTAGAATTTGACTTCAATTCATGTTTAATTTGATTCAATTTGATGTTCAAAACTTAATTTGGATCAAGTTTGATTTGATTCGAGTCAGGTTTGACCTTGCTTTGGTTTAGGTTTGAATTTGTGATTCAATTTGACCTGACTAGGGTTTAGTTTAAATCCAACTTGGGCCAATTAGGGTTTGGATTTGAATTTAATTAGACTCATTTGAACTTATTTTAACTTGATTGAAGCTAGTTTGAGCCTAACTTAACCTAATTAGTTTAATTTAAACTAATATTTATTGTGAACTTGGGTTTTAGTTTGGATTGACCGGATTTGAACCCGATTGAGATTCGGTATGAATTTATTTGACTTGGATATACTCAATTTGTATTTAGATCCAGTTTAATTTGAATCTTAGTTCATTAACTTGATTGATTTAGGTCCATTTGATTATCTATTTGAGTCAATTTAATTTTATTTATTTATTCTAGTTGAATTCACTTGTGTTCAATGTGATTGAGTCACTTTAATTTAATCAATTTGGTTCAAGAGTCCTTAAGTTATCATGATGATTTTAGGTGAGTTCACAGGGGAGCCTTAGTTTGAATAGACATTCGGTGAGCTCGTGAGTTGACCTTAGTTCGAATAGACATTTGCTAAGCCCGTGATTGATTTTAGTTTGAATAGGCATTTTGTGAGCCTGTGAGTTAGTCTTAGTTCGAATAGATATTCGGTGAGTTCATGAACTAGCCTAGTTTGAGTTTAACTTTCGAATGAACTCACAGACTGGCTCTTGATTGATAGACAATGATAACATAAAAATCGAGGCCAAGTATTATTTTGGCCAATAATCTTTATTTTATTTTTTTTTCTATTTCTCTTCTTCTTCCTAAGGATCGATCTCCCTCTCACTCAAATAGGAGTTGATGCTCCCTTTTTCCTTGCCAAATCTAGTTCAGCACATCTTCTTGGAAGTAGGGGCAAAGGAGGATATCTGCTCCCTCATATCATGGCCAGATCTGACCATTCCAGGTGAATGCTACCTATGGCGGTGACAAACGACCGGATGGTGCATAGGAGGCCATTTGGCAGAAGTATTGGCTACAAGCATAAGCGCGGGCCACAAGGGTGGAGCTTGTGGAGGTGAAGGTCGATGGGTGGTGAGGTTGGCAGTGTTGTTTCATGCGTTGGTCGATCCAGCTGGGCTTGGTCAGATCCAACTCTCTTCTTTGGTGGTGATGGCTGAGTAGGTGGTCATGCGAGGGGTGGCAATCTTGGCGGTGGTTGAAGAGGAGCTTGGGTTGGCCAACTTGGGGTAAGTCGGTGGGTGAGAGCAGGCAGTGGGCATGGTGGCAGAGTAGGATTATGGCAAGAGTGGCTAGGTGATTTAGCAGTCACTTGGGGAGGGCACAATGGAGAACCACAGTGGAATGACTTGCAGGTGGCTGCATGATGGTGACAGAGCCACTAGCAAGTAGGCGGGCTGTAGCTCGAGTATAGGACCAACCTACTAGTGGGCTTGAGATTGGCTGACTAGTAGTGGTTCAGAACATAGGCGTGAGTGCAAGCGCAAGGATGCATGGAGGTCCTTGAGAGAGGAGAAGAAGTGGAGAAAATAGCAAAAAATAGCAAAACAAAGCTAAGCAACTTCTTTCTCCTAGTTCTTTTTGGTTCTTCCTCCTCAGGCCCCTTTGTGCTTAGTTAATACCTCTCTGATCTTTCTCCAATGATGGCTTCCTGATCCCTTCCTTTCTTCTATTTGGTTTTGCAAGTTTTCTTATAGGGTTGAGAGGATTTGAAATCAAATCTTTGAGTGCTTTGATTTGAAAATTTTGTTGGATTATGATTAGCAATTATATTGGATCTTCATATCTTTAATTGAAATCATAATCCTATTGATTGGGATTTATTTAATTATGAGAATATTCCAAAAGTATACCATCTTTCGATGTTGACTTTTTTTGGGTAAAATTTATTAAGTCGAGAAACCTATTTGTAAACATTTTATATTTTTTATTTTGGTCCAAATATTTAATGAATTATGGGTCCAATTTTGGTTCAAATATCTGGCTCATTCAGCTCGTTTGGGTTGAGTTTAGCTTAAGCTCGAGTTTATCAATAATTTAAGTCCAAATTGAACTCAATTTTTAGTCAAATTTAATCACAATCTAGATCCAACTGATACTTATATTTGAATCATAATTCAGTAGCATTTAAGTTTCAATTTTGATCACATTTTGATTAAATTTAATTTTGTTAAAAATCACCTCAAACAAATTTCCCTCTTTGCATTCTCTTCTTGTGTTTTGATGGTGCAAACAATATTTTGGTATTTGATCCCTGTGTTGATATTTTGAGAGTTGATTATACTTGCCACATGAGAATGAATTTGATCCCCTTGTTAGTGTAGGCCTGACCACTGTGCGTGATGGACTTTAAGTTGCTACATGAGAGTGGACTTGAGTTTGCCACTTAGAGTGACCTTGACTTGCCATGTGGAGGTGAATTTTACTTGCCATGTGATGATGTACTTAATTTATCATAAAAAAAGTGGATTGCCACAAGGAGTGGACTTAATTTGGCATAAGTAGTGGACTTGATTTGCTACAAGAAGCGGACTTGGGTTGGATGATAGGCTTGATCATTACGCAAAATGGATAGGACTTTGTGTCCATATTTTCCTTCAAAAAACATGGAGTGTATGTTTAACCAAATGTTCCTTTTTGAGGAAGTTGACCATTCCACCTTAGACAAAAGATAGACATTCTTTGTTGTTGTTTCCCCAAAGGTTTAAACATGATACCTCTTTAGAAATTGAGCATTGATCAGTGGCATGGGTCCTTCCCTTGAACCATGGTTAATTTTTATCAGTTTATTGATTGTGGCTTACCCCCATTTTCGAGTTTTGGTAGAACTTCTTTTGGTTTGAGGATCATGTTTTCAGCAAGTGGTTGGTTATGTTGAATGAGACTTGGGAAAAAATTTCTCTTTTGATTTTGGTGGCATTTTGGCTGTGTCATGCCCCCTTTCTTTCATTTTTGATGAAGTTATATTAAGGACTTCACCCTCCTATGATGTCTTGAGAAACAGGGCTAGCTCAATGTACACAGCTTGTGTGTCAAAAGGTGTTGATGATGTTTGATCAATCTTGTTCTAGGTCCAATGGTGACTATAAGATATGTATGGATACTTGGAGTAATATAGCCTAGTTCTTTAGAATTCTTCATTCGCACATTGGAGAAGGATACTCCGTAGTAATCAATTGAATCAGCAAGTAGATGCTTAGGTCATTGCTAGTTGAACTGTAGTTATTCAAGCTGATAATTTATCTTCTAGAACACCAAATTTGCACAGAAGTTTCAAGAGAAGTAATCTTATGGAGTGATGTTCTCTATTTTCTTTTTAATTGTGATAGTGGAAAAAGTAAATGATGTAGAGGATATGTGTTTGTACTATTTTTTGAAAGAAAATCTTTTTTTAGATATTTCTTTTAGTAGACAAGTGATATATCTTTTTATCTTCGATTAAGGCTTCCTACTTGATTCGGTCTATTAAGTTTAAGGATGATTTTATCTTAGAATATGGTAGGTTACCGATGGGCCTTCCCTTACACCTTTTTTCTCGTGCAATATTTTCTTTAGGAACCTATTTTTCTATCAATTTCATTATTTTCATCATATTCCTATTAGTTAATTACTTCTTTGACTTTGGCTTTGATCTCAGATGCCTCCCAACCTTAATTTTGAAGGTCTATGTACCTGCGGATGACTTTTGATACTTATTATTTAGGTGGTCTTTCTTGATTAATAATATATTAAGATAAGGCTGGGTAAGTCCTCCTAATTTCAGCATGTGATCCAATTTTCTCTCTTTTGTCCTGTTTATTTATTTTTTTAAATATTTTTTTGACTTAGCAATCTTATTCCTCTTTAAGGATCTAAGGTTTGTGGCTTCACAGATACTAATTGGTTCTTACTCTTTGACTTTCCCTCTTTTGATTTTGTTTTTCAGATGAAATTTATTTATTTAGGATTTTATTTTTCATTGTTCATCTAGGGTATCTTTTGCTTGCAGTAGGAGATCTCCGAGAAGTTATCTTTCAATTTTAACACTTTTTACTTTAAAGCAATTTTTCTAATAGGGTTCTAGCTATTTACAAGTTGGTCCCATATTTCCAGATTTGCATTTCTGAAGTTAACCTAGGGTGCTGGTGGGAGGGGGAGGTGCAGGGATTTTAATTCTACTATATTTCATCATCGACCATCCTTTTCTTCAAACATTACCTTTACATTTTTTAGATATCTTATCTTTAAGATAGAAGGTAATTCACTTGAATACTAAGAGAACTTTTTATTTTATCTCTTAAAATATTTATTTTTGCCTTGAGAATTATGGAATATATATGTGACTAGTTAGTTTGATTTAACTAGACATTCTATCATAGGCTAAACATTTTTGTTTTGTGCTTTTGAAGCTCATGTAACTATTTAACTTTTCCATGTTACAAATTTGGGATGAGTAACTTTTTGGTTATCTATTAATCACTCTAGTATTAGAAGATGGTGTTACTCCTTTGTCAGCCAAAGAACATTAAATACGTGTCCTTCTATTATTCTTCTCTAGCTCTGAAAGCGTTGTCAAGGAGTTGAAGGTGGGGATTGTAGCATCTAGCTTCAAGTTTGATCTAATATCTTGAAGTCAAATGAATGCATTGTTGATCCTTCCATGGCAAGTCGTAGGCAGTCAAAATTGATTTTTATCTATTGCTTAGTCTTTGAAAGACCGGTGTCCTAGTTTATGTCAAATGGGTCCTCCATTCTATCATTGAGATTTAGCACAATGAAATTTGGCCTTTGCCCTTTGAACGGACTCAACCTTCTCCCCTTGGGTGGACTTGGTTCTTGTCCCCTAGGTAGGAGGTCCTTGTCCCCTGAATGGGAGGTGAGGAATTGATCCATACTTAGCAGATGGAACAATGATGATATTAATGATAGGACATGTTATAGGCAGTAAAAAAATTGACCTTTTGCCTATGGTCAAGTCTTTGGAAGATTGATACCTTGGTTTGCACCAATGAAGCCTTTATTTTATTATTGAAGTTTGGCATAATAAAATTTGGTCTTTGTTGCTTGGGTGAACTTAGTCTGGGTACCCTTGGTGGATTTGGTCTTTGCCCCCTCGGAGTAGACTTGGTCTTTGCCTATTGGCTTTAGGGTTGATTGGTACTCAGTAGGTGGAGAAGTAACTAGATCAATAGGAGTCACAACAATAACAATAATGCTAGGAGGCGTGACACTGCTGATGAAAGTAGAAGCACCATGCATGAATTGATTGTATTTGGATATAGCCTGATGGCTAATATGGACTCCAGTTGGCCTTAACCCTTTTGAAAGGGTACATGGCTTAAGTAGGGGTATACACTCACTTTATAATAAATTTTAGCATGAAATTATAGAAAATATGACAAAAAAGGAAGGTGGAGGAAAGAACCTCTGATGTGTGCTACTACTCCACTCTCGTACACTAAACCATGTAGCATCTGACTTGGATAGGTCTTGACTTGATCATTAGTGGATGTTAATAGTTTGATTTGATAGCATCATCCAATGGAACATGGAAGGAGATGAAGGAATCTTGAAGTGTTTCCAATAGCTTTGAGTGTTGGAGATAACTTCATTGGTTGATGCATTTCCATTAACCAATAAAACATTGGTAATCACTTTATGGTTGAAGTGTTTCCATTAACCTAAGTGTTAGTGACAACTTCTTTGAGTTGGAGTATTTTCACTAGCCGAGAAGGTATTGGCAATAACTTCAATGAGTTTAAAATATTTTCATTAGCTAATAAGGCATTAGAGGTAACTTTATTGGGTTGGATTATTTCTATTTATGAATAAGTTATTGGTGATAACTCTATTGGTTGAAACATTTTTATTAGCCAATAATTCATTGGTGATGACTCTATAAATTTGAAGTATTTTTATTAGTCACTAAAGTATTGGAGATAACTTCATTTAAGTTGGAGTGTTTCTACTAGCTAATACGGTATTGACAATAACTTCATTGATTTTTTGAAGTGTTCCATTAGCCAACAAGGCGTTAGAGATAATTTCATTAGGGTTTGAGTGTTTTCGTTAACCAATAGAGCTTGGCAATAATTCTGCTAATTTTGAAGTATTTTTCTTACCCAATAAGGCATTGGCAATAACTCTATGAATTTGATGTATTTTCATTAGCCAATAAAGCATTGGAGATAAGTTTATTGATTTTAAAGTATTTTTATATTCAATGAGGCGTAGGTAATAAATTCATAATTTTGAAGTATTTTTATTAGTCAATAATCGTTGGAGATAATTTCATTGGTTTGGAGTGTTTTTATTATCCAATAAAGCACTGATGATAACTTCATGAGTATGAAGCATTTCTATTAACCAATAAGGCATTAGAGATAATTTTATTGATTTTGAAGTCTTTCTATAGCCAATGAGGCGCAGGCAATAACTATGTAGTTTGAAGTATTTCCATAGCCAATGATACACATGCAATAACTTTATTGATTTTGAAATATTTTCATAGCTAATGAGGCATAAGTGATAACTTCATTGATTTTAAAATATTTTTATAGCCAATGAGGGATAGGTAATAGCTTTATTGATTTTAAAGTATTTCCATAATCAATGAGACGTAGACGATAATTTCATTGATTTTTTGAAGCATTTTCATTAGCTAATAAGGCATTGGAGATAATTTCATTTAGGTTAGATTTTTTTCATTAACTAATAAGGTATTGATGATAACTCCGTTGATCTTGAAGTATTTCTATTAATCAATAAGGTATTGGAGATAACTTTATTTGGTTGGAGTTTTTTTTCTAACCAATAAGGCATTGGTGATAACTCTGTTGATTTTGAAGATTTTCCTTAGTCAATAAAGCGTTTGTGATAAATCCATAAATTTAAAGTGTTTCCACTAGTTAATAAGTCATTCGAGATAATTTTATTGATTTTGAAGTATTTTCATAACCAATGAAACATACGCGATAACTTTATAGTCACTAAGTATTGGAGATAACTTCGTTGGGTTAGAGTATTTCTATTAGCCAATAAGATGCTGGTGATAACTCTATGAGTTTAAAGTATTTTTATTAGCTAATAAAGCGTTGGAGATAACTTTATTGAATTAGAAGTAATTCCATAGTCAATGAGACATAGGTGATAACTTCATTGATTTTGAAGTATTTTCATAATCAATAAGGCATAGGTGATAACTTTATTAATTTCAAAGTATTTCTGTAGTCAATGAGTCATAAGTGATAACTTCATTGATTTTTTTGAAGTATTTTCATTAGCCAAAAAGACATTGGAGATAATTTTATTTAGGTTGGAGTGTTTTTATTAGTTAGTAAGATGTTGGATATAACTTCATTTGAGTTGGAGTGTTTCTGTTAGCTAATAAGGCGTTAGTGATAACTCTATTATTTTGAAGTATTTTCATTAGCCATTAAGACATTAGAGATAACTTTGTTTGGGTTGGAGTGTTTCTATTAGCTAATAAGATATTAGTGATAACTTTATAAATTTAAAGTGTTTCCATTAGGCAATAAGGTGTTGGTGGTAATTTCGTTGATTTTGAAGTATTTTCATAGCCAATGAGTCATAAGTGATAGCTTCATTGATTTTGAAGTATTTTCATAGCCAATAAGGCATAGGTGATAATTTTTTAATTCGAAGTATCTTCATAGCCAATGAAACATAGGTGATAACTTCTTTAATTTAAGGTATTTTCATAGATAATATGACATAAACAATAACTTTATTGGTTTGAAGTATTTCCATAGCCAATGAGACATAACTGATAACTTCGTTGATTTTGAAGTATTTCCATAACTAATAAGGCCTAGGTGATAACTCATTGATTTTGAAGTATTTTCATAGCGAATGAAGCATATGTGATAACTTCATTAATTTTGAAGTGTATTCATAGCCAATAAAATGTAAGCGATAACTTCATTTGGTTAAAGTGTTTCCATAGTCATGAGATGTAGGCGATAACTTCATTTGATTTTGACTTTGATAGAATGAGATGTCTTAGTTGACTGACTAAGTGAGTTTGAGCTTGCCTTATTTGGAGCCGATTTTAAAAAATGATTAGCGGCCTTGGTTTATACTAATTATCTTTGGTTTAATAATCGATAACTTTCTTAGCTTATTTTCGATTAGGATTTAGGGTATTATTAATGGCTCTGAGTTTATTGGCGACTAACCCAATTGATTTTAAATTGACTCTTGATTTTGGTCTAAGTCTAATTTGATTCAGTTTAATGTGCAGAACTCAACTTCGATTGGAATCTAATTTAATTCAATTCAATATTCACAACTTGATTTGGATCAAGTTTAATTTAATTTAGTTTAATGTTCAAAACTTAACTTTGATTTCAATATGATTTTATTCAATTCGATGTTCGAAAGTTGAATTGGATCAAGCTTGATTTGATTTAGTTTAATGTTTAGAACTTGACTTTGTTTCGAGTCTGATTTGAATCAATTCAATATTCAAAACTTGATCTAGATTAAGTTTGATTTGATTTGAATCAGGTTTGGCCTTGCTTTGGTTTGGGCTTGAATTTGGGGTTCAATTTGACTCAACTAGGGTTCAGTTTAAACCTGACTTGGCCCAATTAGGATTTGAATATAAATTCAATTTGACTCAATCAAGGCTTGTTGGAACTTGTTTTAACACAATTGAAGTAGTGTTGGCTCTAACTAAACCTAATTAGAGTTTAATTCAAACTTAATTTAATCCAACTAATATTTGTTCTAAACTTGGATTTTGATTTGGGCTGACTTGATTTAAACCTAATTGGGATTAGGTTTGACACTATTTGACTTGGATCTACTTAATTTGGATTTGGATCCAATTTGATTTGAATTTTAGTCTATTAATTTGATTGATTTAAGTTCATTTCATTATTCGTTTGAGTCACTTTAGTTTTGTTTATTCGTTAGAGCTGAATTCATTTATGTTTAATGTGATCAAGTAACTTTAATTTAATCAATTTATGTCAATCGATTTGGTTCGAAAATCCTTGGATTGCTATGATAACTTTGGACAAGCATGTGGGTTGATTTTAGTTCAAATAGACATTCGGCAAACTCGTGAGTTGGTCTTAATCCGAATAGATATTTAGTGAGTTCATAGACTAGTCTTAATCTAATAGATATTTAGCAAGTTTGTAAACTAATCTTAGTTTGAATTTGACTTTTAGGTGAGACCGTGGATTAATCCTAGGTTAATAGACAACAACATGGAAATAAATGCCAAATCTTTTTTTTTTAATCAACAATTTTTTTTTTGTTTTTCATTTTCCTTTTCTATTTCACTTCTTTTTGCTCAGGGTGAATCTCCCCTTCCCTCAAATAGGAGCTGATGCTTTTTTTTCCTCACCAAATCTAATTGGATCTGGTTGAAAGTGGCTGGATCTGACACCTCTTCTCACCGGCAGGAGTGGAGGAGCGCCCTTGCTCCTGTATCATGGCGGGATCTGGCCATTCTAGGCTAGATCTGTCTTGTGGGAGTGATAAATGACCAGATGGTGCCAGAGAGGCCGACAGGTAGGATTATAGGCCACAAGCATGGGCGCGTGCTGCAAGGGTGGAGCTCGCGGAGGCAAAAGCTGGCAGGTGGTGAGGCCGATAGTGGTGCTTCGTGTGCTTACCAGATTTGGTTAGGCTTGGCTGGGTTTGGCACTCTTCTCTGGTGGCAGCCATTGAGTAGGTGACTGCGCGAATGATGGCTATCTCAGCAACGATTGAAGGGGAGCTTGTGCCGGCGAGCTTGGGGTAAGTTGGTGGGTGTGAGCAAGCAGTGTGCGTGGTAGCGGAGCGGGGTTCCGGCGAGAGCAGTTGGGCAGTTCGCTAGTGTCTTGGGGATGGCACAACGGAAAACCACAGTGGAACGACCTACAGGTGGTTGTCTGATGGTGATATAGCCACCAACATGCAGCCGAATCATAGCTTGAGTATAGGACTAGCCAGCCAATGGTGGTCCAGAACATTGGAGTGAGTGCAGGTGCAGGGATGTGGGGAGGTCCTTGCTGAGAGAGGAGAAGAAGTGGGGAAAATAGCAAGACAAAGCTAAGCAACTTGTTCCTTTCTCCTAATTCTCTTTGGTTCTTCCTGAGGTCCCTCTGTGCTTAGTTTATACCTCTCTGATCTCTCTTTCTCATGATTGCTTCTTAATCCCTTCCTTTCATTTGTTTCATTTTGTAGACTGTCTGATAGGGCTAAGAGAATTTAAAATTAAATAATTGATTATTTGATTTGAGAATTTTGTTGGATTATGATTGATAGTTAGATTAAATCATGGTATTTTTAATTGAAATTATAATCCTATTAATTGAGACTTGTTTACTTACGAAGAGAGTTTAAAATTATACCATCTTTAGATATTGAAATTATAGGGAGATATTTGTGAATTTTTTTCAAAATGTTAAACTAAAATATAAATTTATAAATTTCATAATCCTTTTTCTAAGAAATTGTAGTTGGTGGCCTATTTTTAAAATTTATTTGATCTAGGAATGTATTTATAAAGATTATATATATATTTTTTGGTCTAGATATTTGATGAATTTTGGGCTCAATTTTGGTCTAAATATTTGTCTCATTCAGCTCAGTTGGGCTGAATTTAGCTTGTGTCCGAGTTTTTTAATAATTTAAGTCTAAATTGAGCTTAATTTTTGGTCAATTTGGCTGTGATCTAGATCTAACTAAGACTCCACATTTGAATCATAATTCAGTATTATTTAAGTTTTACTTATAATCATATTTTGATTAAATTTAATTTTGCCAAAAATCACCTCAAATATCTGCAGTGGCTTGCCTGAAAGTCAACTCTGCTTAGGGTTAGCTTGCGGGCTTGTTTGAAAGCCATTTTGGCTAAGAACTAGTCTGCAGCTCACTCGAAAGTCATTCTAACTAAGGGCCAACCCACGAGATTGCTGAAAAGTCATTTTGATTAAGGGCTAGCTTGTGGTATCGCCCAAAAGTTATTTTGACTAATGACCAACCTACAGCCTTGTGCAAAGTTCAATTCGATTAAGGGCCAGCTCACAAGCTCGTTCAGACATAAATTTGAACTAAATACTAGCCTATGGACTCACGTAAAGTCAAAGATGACTTCGGATTAGCCAGTGGGCTCACCCAAAGTCATTATGCCAGCCCAAGGACTTTCAAATTAAAATAAAATTGATAAGTATAAATCAATTAAATTAAATAACTCAATTAAGTTGAACTCAAGTTCATTTGGCTAAAGAAAATAAAGAAAACTAGATTAACCCGAATAAAGCACCAAATGGGCCTAAATTGACAAAAATAAGTGGAGTAGGAGAACCTCTCTATCGGTTGATCACTCACTCAACTGGTCGACCATTTTTGATCAACCAAAATTGTCAAAGCTTTGTTGGCCGATATGTACCCACAACTGGTTGAACTGTTTTGGTGAACCAAAAAATTGCGAGCCCTCTATTGAACAATCAATATCCAAATCGGTTGTGTGATTTGGATAAATTAGAATAACACCCTTTCAGCTAGTTGACCGATACCACAACTGGTCACCCTTTTTAGTAAAAAAAACTAAGGACCTGGGTTTAGATCCAACCTTAATTGGCTTTAAATTGGGTCAAGCCTTGATTGGTCCAAATCTGGTCAACTTGGATCAAATCAAGTTCATATCGACTCAACCCAAAATCAAAATAAGTTTGAACTCCATTCAATATCACAATAAGTTCAAATTGAACCCTAATTGAGTCAAACCTCATCACAATTGAATTCTAATTGAGTCAAACCTCATTTGAACCAAATCACAATAAATTCAAATTGAAATCCAATTAAGCCAAACCACATTCAAATTAAATCAAAACAAATTCTAATTAAAATCTTATTGAGTCAAACCACATTTGAATTTAATCAAAACAAATTCAAATTGAAATCCAATTGAGAGTTGGACCCTAATTGAGTCAAAACTAAGTTTAGATCAAACCCTAATAAGGTAAAACCAAGTTTAAATCGATCCCTAATAAGGTCAAATTGAATTGAAATCCAAATCTTAGTTAGGTCAAACCAAGTTTGAACCAAGCCCCAATCAGGTCAAATCAAACTTAAATCCAAACCAAAATCATATTATACCTAAACCAAATCCATGTCCAACATGAACCAAGACCATGTTACACCTGAACGAAAGTCGGGTCAAACTTGAACCAAAACTAGGTCACATCTGAACCTAAACCAGGTCGAACCCAAACCCATTAATGGGTTAAACCTAGATCCAACAAGAATCCATTAAGGGTTGGACCAAAGATCTATTAAGGATCCATCGAGAACCTATTAAGGGTTGGATCCAAAATCCATTAATGATCCAATAAGAACCCGATTAGGGTTGGATCCAACATCCATTATGGATCCATTAAGAACCCATTAAGGGTTGGTCCCAGATTTATTAAGAATCCAATAATAACCCAATCTAGGTTGGATCCAACATTCATTATGGATCCATCAAGAACCCATTGAGAGTTGTATCCAGGATCCATTATGGATCCATCAAGAACCCATTTAGGGTTGGATCCAAGATCCATTAGGGATCCATAAGGAACCCGATTAGGGTCGAATCCAAAATTCATTAAGGATCCAATAAGACCCAATTAGGGTTGGATCCATGATTCGTTAAGGATCCAATAGGAGTCCATCAAGGGTTGATCCAGATCCATTAAGGACCAAATTCAAAGCTCGAGGGAAATTCAACATAAGGTCAAACCCAACTTGAATTGAATCAAATCAGACTTGATCAAAGTCAAGTTTTGAATATTGAATTGAATTAAATCAAACTCAAATCAAAGTCAACTTTTGAACATTGTTCTAAATCAAATCAGACTTAATCAAAATCAAGTTTTAAATATTGAATTAAATTAAATCAAATTGAAACTGAAGTCAAGTCGAAACTTCAAACCAAATTAAACTAGACTTGAACCAAAATAAAGTTTGAATCGAGTCAAATTTAAATCAATTAGGGCTAGCCAACAACAAGCTCAAAATCATCATTGATTCTTCAAATCTAATCAACAACATGCCAAGAAAGGCCATTGATTATCAAATAGAAGATGATTAGCACAAGCTAAGGCTGCTAATTATTCTTTTAAATCAAATTGAGCTAAAGGCAGACTTAAACTCGCTCAGTCAATTAGCCAGATACCATATTCAAATGAAGTGAACCAATAACACACTTAAAGCTGTTAACCACACTTCAAAACTAAGCTAATACATGCTTAAAAGTCATTGCTGATACTTAAAATCCAATTGACAATATGCTAAGAAAGGCCATTGATTATCAAATCAAAGATGATTAGTACAAGCCAAGACCACTAATCATTCTTTCAAACCAAACCGAACTAAAGGTAGGCTTGAACTTGCTTAATCAGTTAGCTAGATGTCATATTCGAATGAAGTCAACCAATAGCACAATTGAAGCTGTCAGACACACTTTGAGCTAACACACTCAAAAGCTATTGAAAATGCTTCAAAGCTTAATTGGCAACATGCCAAAGAGGTCATTAATTACCAAATTAATGACGATTAGCACAAGCCAAGGTTGCCAATCATTCCTTCAAATCAAATCGAACCAAAGGTAGGTTTGAACTCACTTAATCAGCTAGACACCTTGTTCAAAAAAAGTCAACTGATAACATATGTGAAGCCATTAGTAATAATTCAAGCTCAATCGATACAAGCTTAAAATTATTGGTGATACTTTAAATCTAATCTATAACAAGCCAATATGTTATCAATTATCAAATTAGAAATAAGTAATATAAGCCAAGTTGCTAATCATTCTCTTATATCAAACATCAAAAGAAGTTCACTAATAATAAGTAGAAAGCCATCAATGATACTTTAGATCTTAATAGGGTCAATTGACACAAGACAATGCAATGAGCTATATGCTAAAATTAAGCTAAGTTATCAAATCAAGCATCAATTCGAGTCAAGTTGCACTCGGTCAAGTGCGTAGGAGTGCGACAGCAACAAACATCAACCTCTTTCTATTACCTTTCTTATTTCATGTCATTCATGATTATGAATTTAAATTCTTTAAAATTATAAGGTGAGCGTATATCCTTGTTTAAGCCATGCATCCCTTTTCTCAAATCAATCAAATTATATTTTTTTATCTCTATTTTATTAGTTAGATGTTTTATTTTAGGAGATTCCTGATAATTGTCACGATAATTAATAATACAAAAATGACACCTATTGAAAGTCATGTTCTCATAATTCCTAATTTCATGCTCAAACCAACCTTAAATTTCATTTATTATTTTGAGATTACTCATGTTCTGTAGCTATCTTGGGTGGTTGATTTTGGCTCCACAGGGTCAAGCTATCCATAACACCCTATATAATAGGGCCCAAAACACTAAGATAAAGGATTCTCTCCTTCTTCCTTCTCAAGTTTAATTCTAGGCTCTATCTTCTCTCCAAGAACCCATCTCTGTTTAGGGCAATAGAGTACAAAAGAGTGAGATTCTGATTTGAGTGTTAGACCATCCTCCCCTGGCCACACCAAATGGGCAATTCTTTTTTCTATGCAGGTTAAAATTGGCTAGAGAGGACTAGAAAAGCTTGAAGATTCAAAACTAAAATTGGGTAGATGCAACACTGGTGCTTTTATTGAGATCCATTAGAACATCCAATCTTTGAGTAGTCAACTTCAATTATGCCACTAAGGTAGTAGCATCCAGGAAAGTAAGTGGCAACTGACGCATCAAAATAGATGGCATCAAAGCAAGCATCCTTGAGAGATGCTCTAGATCCTTGTCTCTAGAAAGTAAGGACTTCATTGGATCTAAGCCCCATCTGGCCAAAGCTGAGATTTGTGCCCTTGTCCAACTGGTGAAGGCATAGGCCTAGGTAGTAGGCATGCATATACCACCTTACCTACCCCTACATGACCATGTAGCACAGGAGAATTCCTAGGAGGAGGATGGCCAAACTAGCAGGCATCGAGGGCCATGTGAGTTAGGCAAAAAATTGACACACTTCGGAAACTTTGTCCCAATGGGAAGGTCAGGCTCAAATTGATGTATCAAACAAAAGCTTCAAGCTATTCATTGAGAAGGACACTACATGGAGCACTGAGGAAATAGTGAAACGCATTGCCCAAATAGTGGATGAGATATTGCAGAGTTTGATAGAGACTAGGCTAGCACTAAATAGTGCAATGAGTGCCCTAAGCCCACATCTCTTAGCCAAGCCTCCAAAGCCCATATTTTGACAACCTTCTTGGGAGTCATACGATGGGACTAGAATTCTCTAGACCATGCTGGGTCATTCAAAAATAGCATGATACTATAGGGGATGATGGAGACTACCATATGCGAGGTATTTTTAGCTACGCTTCAAGGTTTAGCATGAGCATGGTTCTCAAGCCTCCTAGCAAGATTAGTAGAGAGCTTTGCTGGCTTGGAATGCAAGTTTGTAAATCAGTTCATTTCTCCTATGTTGAGGCCCAAGACTAGTCTACCTTGCTAGTGATAAGATAGGCTAAGGGAAAGGGCTTGAGGGATTATCTTTCCCAATTCAACATAGCTCAAATACAAGTAAATGACCTTGACAGTTCAATTATTTTAGCTCCTATAATGAATGGTCTCAGCGCCAGTAGAGTCACCTATGAGATGGCATGATGGCCCACCATTGACACTCATCAAGTTCATGAAACAAGTTCAAGAGCACATCAAAACGAAGGAGATGATAGCAGCTAGGTGGAAGCTAATGATTCCTGAAGTGGAAAAGAGAAGAGAGAATTATGCTAACCTGAGCCCAAGAGGCAAAGGACCAAGTAGCAAGATTACAGAATTGAATTATGGGGCTACACCTTGCTTAACGAATCCTCACACCAAGATATTGGTGCAGATGGAGGACCAGGACTATCTACAGAAGCCTCAACAAATCCACCAAGACTGGGATAAATTATATACCTCCAAATATTATAGGTATCACAAGGGCTATGGCCATGATGTGTAGTACATGAATTTGAACTTTGAGATTAAGCATCTTATCTGAGACAGCCATATAGTGAGGTTTGACTAGACTAATAGATGAGACCAAGCTAGGAAGGGCAATGACCCCTTGAAAGCCAGCAATAGCCATTGCCATCATGATTAGTCGCCACCTCCTCCCTTGGCTTAGATAATCAAAGGTTGCCTCACCATGATCTAGGAGGATACCTGCTAGGAGAGCACTACCACCATAGTAATGAAATAGCAAGTGTTCATGAGAGGAAGAGTGGTGTGAAAATGTACCAAGTCTAAGAGAAAGGTCCAGAGTATAGAGATGAGGCCCTTGTGATCACCATCATCTTGGATGGATATCTAACTCGAAGAGTACTAATGAGCATCCATAAATATCCTATTTTCTAAGGCATAGGACTAGATGAAATGTAATTAGCCCTTGTGCCCCTACCAAAGTAGGCTGATTGGCTTCACCAGAGACTCCTTGAACTCTGAGAGAATGGTGAGGATGCTCATGACAACCAGTGATGGCCGAAGAAGCTTTACTTTTTTCACTGACTTCATCATGGTGATAGTTCACTCCCCTTATAATGGCATATTAGGTCCTGTCCTAAATAAACTATAAGGGATTATCTCCACCTATCAGCTGCTCCTCCAATTTTCCACTAAGTTTGGAATTGGAGAAGTGTGGTTAGGCAATGGCATAGAGCACTATTGCTACACCATATACATGAAGGAATAAAATAAGCTAAAGGGAAAGGAGAAGGTAGAGAGTGAACCACAAACTAGACCTGAAGAATTGAGCAGTTGATAAGCATCATCCTAGATGAAGCAAAGGATTGCACCATCAAGGTGGAGATAAGCTTTGAAAGACATTGCTTGTAGAGCTTCAAAAGATCTTGTGTGACAACTAGGATGTGTTAGGCTAGACAATAGATGATATTCTCAGTGTTGATCCATGTGTGGCAGAGCATAAATAATTGGTGTTTCTCAATGTGAAACTAGTAAGGCAAAAGAAGTGACACTTTGCCCCCAAGTTTTGAAGAGCAATCAACAAAGAGGTGAAGTAGCTATTAGAAGCTAGTTTCATTTCGAAAGTTTGGTACCTGGAGTGGCTCACCAATTTGGTGATGAAAAAAAAAAAATAAAAAGTGGAGAATGTGTGTAGACTTCATAGACCTAAACAAGGCCTACTCAAAAAATAGCTATCCACTCCCAAGTATAGATCGATTAGTACTACTAGACATCAATTATTAAGTTTTCTTGACACTTTTTTAGAATGCCACCAGATTAGATTGAACCTCGAGGATGATTAGGGAACCTTCTATTATGTGGTCATACTGTTTGGATTGAAGAATGCTGGAGCCACGCATCAAAGAATGGTTGATTGGGACTTCAAGCATTAGATTAGAAGAAACATGAAGGCTTATGTGAATGATATGTTGATCAAAAGCATATGAGGTACGGACAATGTTTTTGATTTATGGAAAACTTTGACACATTATAAAGGCATCACATGAAGCTAAATCCAAAAAGGTGCACATTTGACATGTCAATGGGGAAGTTTTTTGGATACCTTGTCTCAAAAAGGGGAATTGAAGCCAACCCATTGAAGATTCAGGCAATTCTAGAGATAAGGTCTCCTACCTTGGTGAAAGAGGTGCAAAGACTCACTGGATGAATCATCATGCTCGAATATTTTCTTTTATGGTCTGCGAAGAAGTGTCTTTCATTCTTCAAGGCTTTGAAGAAGAACAAGCCATTTGAGCAGGGCAAGAAATGTGAAAAAGCTTTCAAGGAGCTGAAATCATACCTCACCTCCCCACTCCTATTGTGAAGCTTGTTCATGAGAAAGACCTTCACTTGTTTATTGTAATGAATAGTATTATGGTTAGTTGACATTAGTCAACAACTAGGAATCGAAGCATTTCCCTGTGTACTATATGAGCCACATTCTCAAGGGTGTGGAAGCTCAGTACTTTCCATTAGAAAAACTAGCTTTTGTGGTCATTCTCTCATCTAGAAGGTTAAGAACATACTTTTAAGCTGATACAATAATCATCTAGATCAACTTCTTCATCAGGCCCTTCAGAAGCCAGAGAATTCTAGAAGAATGGTTAAGTGAGCTGTGGAGTTAAAGTCAATTTGACATTCACTTTGAGGCAAGGATGCTATCAAAGCTTAGGTGTTGACGGACTTCATTATGGAGCTCGGTCCCAAGGAAATGTCGGAGGCTAAAGTGAAGTCTTGGAAGGCTTATGTCAATGGATAATCCTGCGAAGTGGGAAGTGGAATTGGAGTAGTGCTGGTAAGCCCAGAAGGGGATAGGTTTGAGTATTCCCTCAACTTCAAGTTCAAAGCTTTGAATAATGTGGTAGAGTATGAAGCAATACTTCTCAGATTAAGAGTAGTGAAAGTAATTGGGGCCTTGAAGCTTGAGCTTTATAGTTATTCACAACTTATTATGAGCTAGATTTGGGGAATGTATGAGGCCAAAGGTCCCCTAATGGAAGGATCTCTGTCTGAAGTTCACCAAGCTATGCTCATGTTCGGCCATGTCAACATAGAGCAAATCTTGAGAGGGAAAAAATTGGGAGGCAGATTTTGTTGCTAAGCTTGCATCGTCATTACCCAAAAAAGGGGAAGGATAATATATGTAGAGGTACTTTAGGCCCCCCAGCTTGCAGACTGCAACAAAAATCCGAGCTATGGGGAATAGGCTGAGCTAGAACATGTACTTTGGAATATCTTAAAATGGAAAAGCTGCCTAATAATGAAGGGTAAGCATGGAAGGTTAGAAGGCTTTCCCTAATTTTATAATCTAGGGAGGTAACATGTACAAGCACTCACTCAGTTTGCCTCTTCTGAGGAGTCTCACCCCAACATAAGTAGAATATGTCCTTAGGAAAGTCCATGAGGGGGGTTTGTGAAAGTCATGCAAGTGGACAGACCTTAGAACACAAAATACTTCAACAATATTACTACCAGCCGAATATGACTAAGAAAGCATTGGAGAAGACCTTCCATTGTGAACAATGACAAATGCACACACCTTTGGATCATTAGCCACCTGCCAAGCTATAGCACATACACTCACCATGACCATTTGATTAGTGGGGGATAGACATCCTAGGCCCCTTTCCCCCAGCTTTAGAGCAGCAAAAATTTTTGACAATTATCATCGACTACTTTACCAAATGGATGAAGGCTAAGCCACTAGTGACCATCACTAAGCAAAAGGTGAAGGAGTTTATTTTTTGACAATGAGGTGTCTGTCGGTTTGATATACCAAAGACATTGGTAATCAACAATGGAAAGTAGTTTGATGGTTCAAAGTTTTGAGAATTCTACAAAGATTTACACATCCAACAAAAGTTCACTTTAACTACTTATCAATAAGAAAATGGGTTAGCAGATGTAACTAACCAAACCATCTTGTAGGGACTGAAGAAGCACATATTAGGAGCCAAAGGGGGCTAGGTTGACCAACTGCCCAATATACTCCTGACATATAGGACAACTTCGAGAATAGCAACTAGAGACACCCTTTAGACTCACTTATGGAATCAAAGCTATGATATTAGTCAAAATCAGTATGTCTTCTTTGAGAGTACAAGGATACAACTCTAGAGCAAATGAAGAGAACATAAGAATTGAAAAGGACCTTCTCCTTGAGGTGCAAGGTTGAGCTCATGAAGGAATCACCTCTTATTAGCAATGAATAGCCTATACTCAAGCTGGAGGAATGCCGAGATGATCTTTCACACGGGGTGATTTGGTGCTCAAAAGAATCGATATCACCAATCAAACCACTAGAAAGCTAGCCTCGAATTGGGAAGGACCGTACCACATCACATGGTGATGTCGAGTGGGAACTTACAAGCTTGAATATTTAGATGACAAAGCATTGATCCAAACATGGCATGTGAGTAATTTACAAAAATTTTATCAATAAAATATGGTTGCCTTTTTGTCATTGTAGAAAGTATGACCCCCGAAGCCTAGTTATAAGTTCTCATACTTGACAAAGGAATGGTTACAAGCCTCACACTTAATCCCTAAAGTCCAATTACAAGTCTTGCACTTGACTAAATTCTGGTTACAAGTTCTTGCACTTGACCGAGGAATGGTTACAAGCCCCTACACTTACCCCTATAGTTCAGTTATAAGTTCTCACACTTGATTGAGGAATGGGTATAAGCCTTGTTCTTTACTCCTAAAGTTTGATTATAAGTTCTTACACTTGATCAAGGAATGGTTACAAGCCTTGCGCTTGACCCCCAAGCCTAGTTACGAGTTCTCACACTTGACTGAGGAAAAATTACAAGCCCCATGTTTGACCCCTAAAACCTAGTTATAAGTCTCATGCTTGAATAAGGAATGATTATAAGCTCTGTGCTTGACCCTTGTAACTCGGTTACAAGCCTTATACTTGATTGAAGCCTTATAAGTTCTCACACTTGATTGAGGAATGGTTACAAGCCCATGCTTGACCCCCAAGCCCAGTTATTAGTTCTTGCACTTGATCAAAGAATGGTTACAAGCCCCACGCTTAACCAAGGGAGCACTTGAAGACTCACTCCAATTGAAGCTCACAATTAGATGAGAAAGCACAAGCCTATGATTGAAGGCAACCAGTTTCCTTCAATGAGAAGCTACATGCCTCAAACCTAGTGGGGAAGTTCACCTCCCACAATAGAGTTGGGACATGAGCACCACTCTGAGGCAAAGTTGTCCAACAAAAATGGCCCAATGAGCCATCCCCCAAATGAGAAAGGTATGGTTAAAGCCTACTTTTTTAGTTATATTCGATACAAAATAATGATATGGTGGGACATAAAATTTTTGTTGAAAATAACAAAAGGAAGAAACTCCCATTACAGTAAGAGTTTAGAAGTGGAAGAGTACAAAATTTGCGTAGCAATCAAGTCCTCTAATGGCTTAAGCATCCTTGACAAGAGAACAATCTCTTCAACCTCAGGTGAAGGTAGAACCTTGGTCCTTGAATGCTAGCCCTCAAGGCTAAGAGGATCAGAGGAGGACTAAGAAAGGCTATAGGAATTAGAGTGGTAGAGGTAGCGATGCGCTTCTAGCAATTTAAGGTTGATTGACTGTACAAATAAGTCCCTAAAGGGGTCAAATTTAGGCTCTTTAACCCATCAAGGATGTCATACCTATAGTACAAATAGCCATCAGAGAGCCTATCGGTACTCCAATTAGCAAGTTTATCATGGTACTTATTTGACTCCTTGAACTCCTCTACCACCTCCCTTTGAGTGTAACAATCCTAACTAGCTTGGTCACAAGCCTTCTCCATCTGGTCACGAGCCTCTGTCACCTCTTTCATTGTTGTCTCTAGTGTTGTAGCTTGACTCTCGGAGAGCTCGACCTTCTTCTCAATTTTTTCAGCCTTCTATCTCACATCTGAGGCCTTCTTCTTTGCAGTCTCAAGTTGGTTCTTAATCTTTGGAATTTTCTCTTTGAGCTTGGCTACCTTCTGATTCCTAGAGTCAATTATGACTTGGACCTTCCTCATTAACCCTTTAACAAACCTTAACTACTTGAGAGCTTCCTTGGTGATGGAGGCTAACTATAGTAGCCTAATAGTGACATTAAGAGAAAGAAAGTAAAAAAGGAAGAAGAAAAGGTAATGGTCACCTCACCCTCAAAATACTATTGTTCATCTCAAAGTCTATGAACTTGCTAGTCTAAAGCTTAAAGTAGCCCATGGGAGGTACATGCACTGGGTGTATGTCTTCCGAATTGATCACCAAAGCCTTGGAAGGGGATTGCGCCCCAGTAGAAGTGGCATTCTTCTCTATAGTTGTGGAAGAGGTTGAGACAGTTAGAGCAAATTCTAGAGTACATTCAAGTGGCTATAGGAGCATCACCTTGAGCAACAGCAATTGAAGCGAGGGTAGCAATACATCTCTTCCCCTTCTTTTTCTCTAGCTAGGGAAGAGAGTGTTGAGTAGCCTCATCCTCTTGGTCTAGAGTTGAAGGCCATATTTTCTCGATAGTAGGGGATTGAGTGAAGCTCACTTCTCCTGCTACACATTTGGGAGTAGCCAATTAGGAGAATTTATTCTACAAAGCACAGTTAAGACACTGAGCTTCACTTTGTTCTGCAAAAAGAATAACATAGTGTCAATAAACAAGTGTTAAAAGCATGCACCCATCAGCCTCTCGAGCTACCCTAAGCCCATACAAGTGCAAGTACTCCTCCAAACTTCAAAGAGGAGCATTTATCTCTTTCATTATTGTTGACCTGACTCATTACTCCAAGATATTAGCCTTATGCCCATAGAGCTTAAGGGAATTGCTACATTTGGAGGGTGCTCCCATCCTAAGAGGTAGTCCCAAGTCATCAGAGTAGAAGATTCCAATGCAGTGCTTTCTCCAACTATGGATTGAAGTAAGATTGTTAAATAATAACCGCCAACCTTTGTGAGGGGACACACACCAATTTTCTTCATGGTAGTTGGTCTGACATAACCTATAGGTTGCTTTAAATATGTTCACAAAGGGAGTCATCCCAGTGACTGTAGAAAACACCCAAAATGCTGATATCACTACCATCATGTTCAATATCACCAACTCCAAGGGCAGCTTGTAGTCCTAGAGAAAATCCCTAAGGAATAAAAGGAAAGGGAATTAGAGTCTAACCTCAAGTTGGACCCAAAACACATCATAGCAGAAAGGGAAGCCCTAAGGTGCTTTGAGCATGCTCTGATCCTTAGGGAAACTAGATAACTCAAGATATTCTAGAATGCCAACTTAGAGATAAGATGTCCAACTAATTTCTTGGACAACATTTGCTGGGTTAGCCAAATGCAAACATGAGAGGGAAGACAGCGCATAGGGGGCCATACCCAGGGAGTTTTGAACTCCTGTATTGAGCTAAAGGATGGTTTGTCATGACTACTTTGTGAACTCTAACTTGGCACTCCAATCAAAGGAACAGAGTGATCCCTCCATTAAATCTTGAGGAAGATGAGCCCAAGCTCCTGCTAGGAGCTTTTTATTGTGAACCTAAAAATGGGAGGACTATTGTCAAAAAGAGAAGGCTATGACCCTAACCCAACTAGAGAAGCCTAGGCTTAACTCTAAACTATAAAAGAAGAGAAAGACAAAAAGGTAAGCAAAAGTAAATTCATTTATTGATTAAAAGATGAATATAGGAAAAAGAGAAAAATTTCTAAAATAAAACAAAGAAAGACACAAGCAAGCCCTTCAGGGCTGCAAAGTCATTTCTTGAAGCTTGGTCTTTGATAGCTCATGCACTCTCATCCGCATAGTAGCTCTGAGCATTGAATCCCTCTTTTGTTCATTCTAGACATGGGCCATGTTAGCCTAGTGAGCCTTCCTTTGTTCATTCCAGCACAAATCAAGAAATAGGTCTCCCATTCCTTGCTCTTGGTGAGCCAA